>NC_046084.1:880000-887500 GCF_010993605.1 Petromyzon marinus
GAAACTTAAAGCAAAAAAACACAGATATTTTTTTTTTCTGAAACGGAAAAAACCCAATACCTTTTTGTGTTTTTAACATCCTTAAAAAAAGCAATTAAGATCAAATCACAGTGGGCTTTGGGGGCTGTGCTTTTATCAACACCTCTCCCTCCCACCCCTCTCGCTGCTGTTCCCGCCTCACGACGAGATGGGGCCGTGTCCCCACAGCCAACGCAGCCCCCGGCGCTGCTGCTGCTGCCCCCGACTTCACCAACAGCATCGCAGGGCGTACACGATGTGGGTGAATAGTAACTGTGTGGGGAACGGTGGTGCAGTAGCGGTGAGCGCGCTGCGCTACGAACCCGGTGACCCGGGTTCGATTCCCGCTCACCGCCAACACCGGTGACGATTATCTGAACCGGTCCTGGGCCTCCCCCCCAAGGTCGACTCGGCCTCAAATGAGTACCTGGTGCGGTGTGTAAATATCGCCACTGGGGAGACAAAGGCGGCCGGGGATAGTGCTGTCCACCCATCCTCTCGTGTGCCGTGCCGGCCTTCATTGTTGCTCGCTAACAACACTTGCCCCAACAGTCTGTTATGGTTATATGGGGGATCTTTGTCTTTTAAAAAGTTAAATTGCTTCATTGGCTAGGGTTCACAGGGCCAAACTAAGGCTGTGTTCTTAGTCAGAGTTCGGCTCAGGCTTGGTAATGGCTCAAGCGAGCTGGTTCAGAGCCACCTGAACTGCACCACAACTCGTAACGCCACTGGCGTACAGAATTCACTCTCGAAGAGGGAGGACGACTCAAAGGAACGACGCGCGAGGAGTGACCACGGGCAAGCGGGAAGGCATCCGCGCGGTGAGCCGGCGTCAACAGTTTTTGCCCAATCTCTGCGGCCCTCTATATATGAAGGTGTTATCGGTCAGTTAATGAGGGTTTACACTTGAGCCGGCTCTGAGCATGGTCCCAGCCTTGCTCAACATTCCCATGGAGCTGAGCCGAGCCACGGCTGAGCCGCTCACGCGTGCGTCTTGCTAGCAACCGAGCGGCTTCAGCCTGAGCGGAGCTGTGTCGGAGGCTGAGCCAGAGACGAACCCCGGCGGCGAAGAATTCGGCGCAAAATTTAAACCAAAAACAAAATGAAGCGAAACTGCAACGACACTTGAGTGGCACCATCTGTAGAGACTCTTAGGCGGCATCGATCTCGGTTCCACTGAGTTGACATCATCAGACGGGTCATCTTGTGAGCGCCTTGACGCATCTCAGGACCCATTGCGCGCACGGGGGCGTGTGGCGCGTGCTCCGGATGAGATGGAGCGCACGGCGCGTTCAGTGGGCACGGGTACAAGCGATGCACGCGACAGTCGTGAGCATCGCTTCAGCGCACCGGTTGAGTCTAAGAGGTATTCTCACAAGCAAGTTGGACTCCAGCTACAGCTCGCCGGCTCGCCTCCGTCACTTTGACTGCTACCGTCCGCAATGTCGTTGCCACGGTCACCTTTGGTGACACCGCTGCCCGTGCTCATCAGCCGTGTCCGTCTCGCTACCCCTTGAACCACTTGACCCCTTTGCTGCTCTCACACAGGCGGATGTCCTCACATCCACGAGCACGCCGCTCTAGCAGCAGCAGCAGCAACCTGCAGCCATCAGCAGTCAGCAGTCAGCAGCAGCAGTCAGCAGCAGTCAGCAGCAGCAGTCAGTAGCAGCAGCAGTCAGCAGCAGCAGTCAGCAGCAGCAGCAGCAGTCAGCAGCAATCAGCAGCAGCAGTCAGCAGCCATCAGCAGCAGCAGTCAGCAGCAGCAGTCAGCAGTCAGCATCAGCAGTCAGCAGCAGCAGTCAGCAGCAGCAGTCAGCAGCAGTCAGCAGCAGCAGTCAGCAGCAGCAGTCAGCAGCAGTCAGCAGTAGCAGTCAGCAGTAGCAGTCAGCAGCAGCAGTAGCAGTCAGCAGTAGCAGTCAGCAGCAGCAGTAGCAGTCAGCAGTAGCAGTCAGCAGCAGTCAGCAGTAGCAGTCAGCAGTAGCAGTCAGCAGCAGCAGTAGCAGTCAGCAGCAGCAGTCAGCAGCAGTCAGCAGTAGCAGTCAGCAGTAGCAGTCAGCAGCAGCAGTAGCAGTCAGCAGTAGCAGTCAGCAGCAGCAGTAGCAGTCAGCAGTAGCAGTCAGCAGCAGCCCGCAGTAGCAGTCAGCAACAGCAGTCAGCAGTAGCAGTCAGCAGCAGCAGTCAGCAGGAATCAGCAGCAGCAGTCAGCAGTAGCAGTCAGCAGTAGCCAGCAGCAGCAGTCAGCAGCAGTTAGCAGCAGCAGCCAGCAGCAGTTAGCAGCAGCAGTCAGCAGCAGTAGCAGTCAGCAGTAGCAGTCAGCAGCAGCCAGCAGTTAACAGCAGCCAGCAGCAGCAGCCTTAACAGCTTTCTGCTTGAACAGCGCGGCCACTTGAGCCATCTTGTTCACGACCACTGCGCAGCGCCCTCCGCGTGACGAATGGCGAGAGGAGACGCGATGCTGTGACGGCTCGGGAGGGTTCGCGCTAGAACAACACCAAGTCCACTTGTGGCCAGCGCTCCCCCCCCCCTCCCTCCCCACGTGGTGTACAATCGACGCTAGGCTCTCACGATTGTTGCCCTTCCACCGCACCCTCCTCCACATTAGCACGGTTGGCTACGTGCGAAAGGAGTTCAAACGTGCCTCGGGATTCCTCGCCACGAATACGCGCAGGGCCATGGGAGGTGAATCCTCCGAGCAATGTGATGGTGACCAGGGATGAAGACCAGAAGGCAACCCGCTGTACGTGTTGATGCGCTGGGTTACCACGCATCACTGAACCATTTCGCCCACTTTGATTGCAACTCTGATCCGCGATCGCCTGCGGTGGAAAGGGACGCGCGGTGTCACGGGCTTGCCACAAAACCTGCCCGGCGTGTTGGACTCGAGGTTCGTTCGGAAGTATTTGGATTCATCGTAAATGAGTGCTCATTGCGATTCATTATCGACCAGAGTCCAATCAGAGTCAGGATGAATCACACTTAAAAGCCGTTATTGATAATACGAGTGTAGCTGGGAGGCTTTTTTACGTATCAAAAATCTGTTTAATGTCAACGCTTTACAGATGCTTTGACGCCTATTAAAAGACTTTCCGATCAAATGTTTACATTCGCATCGAACCGCTGTCAATGTTCTGGCAACTTCGGCGTCTCGCTACGCGGCGCCGTCATCGCACGCCGCCTCGCCGGCTCGCGTGACGATGGCACCGTGGAGTTGCTCGTCCCGCACGAATCGTCGCTTCCACGTGGGGCTCTTGCTGGGCCACTGCTGGCTGAGAAAACAAAAAGAAGACCCCGCCGCTGGGGCAGTGAGGACGTCTCGGCGCGAATGGGCGGAGCAGAGCCACCGTGGCCGCGAGGAGGAGAGGAGAGGCGAGGGAGCGGTGGAGATTTTGCGCGACATAAGAGCTACTCCGTCGAGTTGCAAAGAGAAGTATCGAATTAACTCTCACCTCTCTGTGTGTGTGGGTGTAAAGTAAATGGAACCCATTCAATGCTTCGGAGATCTGCTCTGGATCTTAAACTTTCCCACACAAGGTGGGGCTAACACGGGGTAACCTTAGAGCGCCGGTGGCATTGTGCTTGCACTGCACAATGCCGTGGCGCTCCTCAATGACTCCACACTCGATGGACTTGCCTGGTCGCTGTGTGAATACGCAAACCTGGATAGAGAAAGACCCAAACAATCAAAACCCAGCTCTGCTCTCCTTGGCGTCTTCACGCCACGAGTGGACGCGGTTCATAAAGGGAGGATGGAATTCATATATATGTGTGCGTGTGTGTGTTCGCGAAATTCTAATTATATCGGCTTCGTGAGATGAGACGAATACACATTCTCTCTGGAACTCTCACAGTGCGCAATGCAATTACCTCGCCAGAAGTACAGCCCCTGGGAAACGGATTCACGGAACGAATGCTCAACTCCCCTTCAGCTGTGGCTTGTGTCGCAGCTGAAGGGGAGTTCAGCAGTAGTGGGGAAGCCGTACCGGGCAGCACCCCACACGTGGTTTCATCACTGCTGGGCATTGGCGGCCACCACTGGATTACAGACCACGTGCACAGCCACCACCGCATGGCAGTTGGTGGCTGTGCACGTGGCCTGCAGTCCAGCACTGTGGAGGGAGCGACGGTTGTTGTGAAACACAAATGTTGTGAAACTCCCCTAGCGTGGCGTCTAAGGTGCCCATACCCTGGCTCGCACTTGTAATAATTATAAACCGCGAATTGGCTGAACACATCTTCAAGAACAAATCCAAATGCAGGAGTCTCCTGAAAAAAAGTATCCTGGATAAACAAGAACATGCCCAAAGCAACTTTCCAAAAGGTTGTCCTTTTCACTTGCTCTGCACACAACGTGTTCGTATTTATAACTTGCGGAGAGGGGTGGGGTGGGGGGGGGGTAGGCATCGTGCCATCGATGTACCAGTCAATACCAGTCCGTCATGGAGCTCTGTGAATGCCTGCGAGTAGTGGTCAGGAGGGACGAGACACAGGCTACGACGTTGACCCCCCCCCCCCCCCATGATGGTTTCAGCGCCTTGGCCATGCCCATGCAGCAAAGGTCGCAAGCAGAGAAAATGGTGTCATGGTGTGGCCCTGCCTGAACCATCGATGTACCTCAAACAATAATCGTCGAGATCACATAGAGACCTTTCCCAGCGTGTTGAAGGCAACTGGTGCGTCGCGGTGTTGAGATGTTAGCTCCCTCGCCTGGTATGCAAGAGGTCCTTGGGTTCGATCCCAGAACCCTGACGCCTGCTGTATATTTGGAGTTTGCATGTTCTCCCCGTTGTCACGTGGATTCTTTGTCCAGGTCCTGTGGGGGTTTCCCTCCACATTTAGAAACGTGCGCGTAGAGTAGTCGGCCGCTATAAATGCACCACGTGATAAGCCACTTGGCTGAGCTATCATTCGTGGGGCAGGTCGCTTGTGAAACAGAGCTGTTGTAGCTTTAGTGGGCCTTACTTTAGTCAAATAAAAAAAACGTTAGTTTCGTGATGCTGCCGTGCAGGACCCTCCCTCGTCCTCAGCAAGTCACGCGTGAGATGATATCCGTCTGCTATTCCGTTTGGCTTTGCCCCAACCTCGACTGCTCGTCAGCAGTAAGGACACGAGGCGTCCTCCATTCGCAGCACGTGGCGACTCGGACAGCCCTCGCAGAGACGGCGTCTTCGCGTGTCGCGACGCTGCGGGAGCTGCAGAGGCTCACGGGACCTCACAGGCGCAGACTTCAAATCTGCGCACCGCACCATTGTCGTTTTGGTTGAGATTTGTGTTTTGAGTATGTCCTCCTTGACGGCGCTGATTAGACTATCATCGTTAGTTGTATGTAATGTTGAGCTTCTTTCGCACCGTACTTAGCCAAAACGTGCTCATCGCAGGTGCGGGGCGAAGGACAACAAACTGAACACAAAAGGCAGTACTAAACAAAATGCATTTTCAAACAATGTTTAAAAGTGCGCTGGCTTCCTAGTATCGGAAGCAAGAGCGTTCCAGACGGCCGCCGAAGCGCATCTGACCACCGCCTTTGTTCGACGTCCAGCCAACATCCGCTGCTGCGAGGATGGCCCCGAGTTGGCGCGATCGTGGTGGTTGATGCTGCTCGAGGAGCATCAGCGAGGCGTTGCGGTCCGCTCGCGGCGAGCCAACGTTGCGTGTAATGAGCGCGATCTCACGATGTACTCGGTGCGGCAAAAACCGAAATCCAACGCAGCTCAAACGTTTCTGCCAAATCTCCGCCTCCTGCGACGACCTCCGCCTCTCAAGAGGCTCGCGAAAAGATCCTCGCCTGCGATGGGCGGGGAGCGAGAGGCAGCTGCACATTCTCAGCTGGCTGGGATTGTCTCCCTCCGTCACACAAACACACGCGGATGCCTCCTCCGTCAGCCTCAAGCACAAACAAACAAACAAACGCACACACGCGCGCGCGCGCGCCGTCTTCGAAATGTGCGTGTGTGGTTTTTTTTTCTCTCCGGAGTACTAGCCATGTTGGTCTGTGTCTCTGAAGTGCACGGGCAGCCAGGTGAGGTGAACGCAGTGGCGTGCACAACGATGTTCAACTGGGGAGCAACAGAGGCTGTGACCGCGGTGCTAGGCCACCTCGTGCGCCAACCATCGCTTTCACCTTTAACAACCATCACCTGTACCACTCACCTGTAACAACCATCACCTGCACCACTCACCTGTAACAACCGTCGCCACTCACGTGTAACAACCATCACCAGCACCACTCACCTCTATCAACCATCACCACTCACCTGTAACAACCATTACCACTCACCTGTAACAACCATCACCTGCACCACTCACTTGTAACAACGATCACCACTCACCTGTAACAACCATCGCCACTCACCTGTAACAACCATCACCTGCACCACTCACCTGTAACAACCATCACCTGCACCACTCACCTGTAACAACCATCACCACTCACCTGTAACAACCATCACCTGCACCACTCACCTGTAACAAACATCGCCACTCACCTGTAACAACCATCACCTGCACCACTCACCAGTAACAACCATCACCTGCACCACTCACCTGTAACAACCATCACCACTCACCTGTAACAACCATCACCTGCACCACTCACCTGTAACAACCATCGCCACTCACCTGTAACAACCATCACCTGCACCACTCACCTCTATCAACCATCACCTGCACCACTCACCTGTAACAAATATCGCCACTCACCTGTAACAACCATCACCTGCACCACTCACCTGTAACAACCATCACCTGCACCACTCACCTCTATCAACCATCACCACTCACCTGTAACAACCATCACCTGCAGCACTCACCTGTAACAACCATCACCACTCACCTGTAACAACCATCACCTGCACCACTCATCTGTAACAACCATCACCACTCACCTGTAACAACCATCACCTGCACCACTCACCTGTAACAACCATCACCAGCACCACTCACCTGTAACAACCATCACCACTCACCTGTAACAACCATCGCCACTCACCTGTAACAACCATCACCTGCACCACTCACCTGTAACAACCATCACCTGCACCACTCACCTGTAACAACCATCACCTGCACCACTCACCTGTAACAACCATCACCTGCATCACTCACCTGTAACAACCATCACCTGCACCACTCACCTGTAACAACCATCACCACTCACCTGTAACAACCATCACCTGCACCACTCACCTGTATCAACCATCACCTGCACCACTCACCTGTAACAACCATCACCACTCACCTGTAACAACCATCACCACTCACCTGTAACAACCATCACCTGCACCACTCACCTGTGACAACCATCACCTGCACCACTCACCTGTAACAACCATCACCACTCACCTGTAACAACCATCACCACTCACCTGTAACAACCATCACCTGCACCACTCACCTGTAACAACCATCACCTGCACCACTCACCTCTATCAAACCATCACCTGCACCACTCACCTGTAACAACCATCACCTGCACCACTCACCTGT